>WIQG01000930.1:0-20452 GCA_014925785.1 Mycena galopus ATCC 62051
GCGCTGTGGGAGGTGGCAGAACAAGAGTGACATTGCGCACGTTCGGTGGTTTCTGACTTCGGCATCCGCCGGCAGTTGAAGTCGATTCATGATCACGGCCTCAGTTTGTTCCGGTCTGCTTGCACCACTCTTCCCACTTATGTCGCGGCCATTCGGCGAATAAGTCGAGCAATAACTCCAATCTCAAACTTTCGGCCATAGCCCGTCCGCCAGGGTTCTCGGACAAGTCCTTCGAATTCTTCGGCATGACACATGCACCCGCATTTATTGATAAAGCGGAATGTCAAGGACGACCGTCGCCCTTCCTTCCCTTCCACTTCTATGGCCACCGTCCAGCTCGACGCTATTACTTTGGCTCAGGACCAGTAATGTTATCCGGACTGCCAGGGATTCATAATGCTGAGTGGATAGGCGCCTGCGGCGCTCTCTCTTTCTCGCAGGACTCGGTATGCTGGTCAGGCTGGCGTTCTTGGGATATACGATGACCACAATAATTCAAAGTGGTGTTGTGCTACGATCACCTGCTTACACTAGGCTCCGAGGTTACGCACATCTGGGCTCCAAGATTAAAGCGTAGTTCGGTCTGGTTTTTGCTCGTTCGCTATGTTGCTCTCATCAGCAATATTGTGCTGGCGGCGTATTTCCTCGGCAACCTCAGCCCTGACGTATACGCTCCTTTTACTGATCCCAATACTCACTCTGAGCTGACAATATTTAGACGTGAATATAATAGCCATCAACCAACTCACAAATGCAATTCAGCTGACCTAATCTCCGCCAGCTGCACGAAGCTGTCGTCCGCAGAAAATTATTTATTGGTTATGCAGGAGACCCTAGTTGAAGGTGTGCAAACTTCCTCATTCTCTTGCTCCCTTGCGCCCGACTGATCCGTCTCAGTGACACTGGCAATTCGCGTATGCGCTATGTACGGGTTCAGTCGAAGAGTATTTGCCGCTCTGGGAGTCGCGGCGGTGATAACAATTTCCCTGGGAGTTGTAGTACATTTCATTCACATCAAGTATCTTGTTTATCCCTGATCTCACGTTAACCAGTGGGCGGTGTTGGCCCGGAGGTCACCCTGGCCATGAATCTACCTGGTTGCCATGTCGCCACCTCGCATACGCAGTGAGGCCTCACACACCTGTAGAAATATTTCTGCTAACGCTAGCCTTTCAGAGCAGTCCGAAAGTCCCTTCCCATTGAGTCAGAATCGACGAACTGACTTCTCTACAGGCATGGCCGCCGCGTGGGAGGCCCAGTACGTTGTTGAATTCCTTCCACTTTGGGGATATTAATCTAGATCCAGACTCGTTTGTGACATCCTCATTCTAGGCCTCACTCTTCGACGCGCCCACACATATCACCGCTCTATAGGTCTGAGATCCCAGTCGCTCCTTGGAACAATGGTCCGCGATGGCAAGCAATTCATTACCGGCGGTTGAATGTACACCGATCTAATCTCCATCATTTCTCCGTAGGCGCTGTATATTTCGGGTGCGTAAGGTCCCCGCAGCCTCCGAATACTAGTGCTGATACCTGTGATATGGGCATCCAGGATGATATGTGTAGTAAATATGGCCAACATATTCATGCTATACGTGTGTTTTCCATTGAAAAACGCCCCCATCACCTCTCATCCGCTTTCCCACTCTAATAGTACGGCGATGTCGGTGCATTGGTCATACATCTTTACTTTTCACCCACCTACCAACAGATCGTCACCGCAGGGAGTTTGGCATGGGTCGCATCCTCGTTCGTCGCATTTTATTCCATTCTACTATTCAGATTTCCTATCCCATCCCATTTGACGCTGACACGGAGATGATATAGAATCTCAGTAACGATGATATCGCGCCTGATCCTCAACATTCACAAGGCAACCAGCGCTGACGTGGTCACCTCCGCGATGAACACAAAGGAAGCGGCGCAATCAGAGGCTGGGGTGCCGCTATTCCAGCGTTCAGACGAAGTACTCTTCGCGTCGCAGGATTTCAGTGTGGATTCCCGGCGAAATGCAAATAGCTATGTATAATTAAATGGATAAATTTAAACGCAGTAAATAGGGTTCTGTTCGGCGAGTGAAATTTCTGTCTTCAACGCGCTTGGTCGTGCTTGGTCTGTCGCGTCGCACGGTCAGGTCACAAGACTCCGTAGTGCTTGACGGCAAGTCACGGTATCACAATTTTTCTTCCATTCCTCCCTTGTCCAGCACGCTCCTCAGCGGTAGATTCCAAGAATCAGCCACTTCGCATTTGATTCTCAATCAACTTGAATCATGGATACGACCTTGCTAGCATACCTAGTTCAGTCAGCTCTCCTCGACGATCTCCTAGTATTGTCTTCTTCCGGATGTCTATTCGAGCACTGGCCTTCCAACTTCGCTTCCTGACTACCACAACGTCAAAATGAAGACCCAGAGTGAGCGCTGCCACGTCAAGACGTCGTTTGCAGCACTGGCGGTATAAGCGGATTGGATGAGAATCAAGCCGAGATTAATTTTGTGCTCCCGAATGTTAAAATGACCACCGACGCCCGGAAACATCAAAGTCCAGGGCATGCACTTCCACCCGCGTTTCGCGGTAGTTGTGCTTCCCATCTCTGCCTGTTCTCTGCATTCATCCATCTTTCCATGGAAACCGCTGGCTAAATCAACATCCGAAATCTGTCATTGGTCACAGGTATTGTTGGCCTCCCGCTGCGGTTGTATGGATACAATGGTGCGTGACGAACCTGTGCGATACCGATGCTAAATTTGTGCTCCCTGAGAACCATTCTTCGTCCGAATCTCATCCTTCATGACCACCTTGACCCAAGCCAATGCCGCGACTGCATACAGCGAGTATGGCCCACATTTATCGAAGGGTTTCTACTAATTATGACCAGACGTATTGATTGCTACTTTTACTTGGCGGCGATCGGTGAGTTGAGACTTGGTCCGAATGCGTCTCTGAGCCCACTCCATACATTCGCAGCGCTCCTGGCCTACGACCATTTATTGACTCTCAAATCGGAGGTGCGGTACATCTGGACTTCGGGACACATCAAGGCCTCCGCTTGGTATTTGGTTGTCCGGTATTTGGCCCTCGCCGGCACCGTGACCATGTTTGTGCTGTCCTTGGGTAATTTCTCCGCCAAGGTATCCATTTCGCTACTATGAGCATGAAAAAAGGACCTAAGTTTGCCTTAGAGGTATGATTATGCGTTGGAGGATCTACACAGATTTGAATGACCCTTGTAGTTGCGTCGAGCTGCGAAATGCGCATAGCTTGCTATTTGTGGCGCAGGAGGTGTTGATTGAGAGTAAGTTACCCTTGAGTCTTCATTTCCTCAATTTTTAACATATGCACAGTTACTCTGATTCTCAGGGTGCTAGCGATGTACTCCCTGAACAAGCGAGTCATGTCTGCCATTGCGGGTGTTGTGCTAGTGGGAGTATCTCTTGCAATTGTGAGCATACGTGAGTGTATGGTTTCCGTTTAGCTGACTTTGCCCCGCCAGTGGTCAATTGTCGAGTCTACGCCTGGCGGTTGTAATACTACTCCATCCACTTTCCGGTGTGTTCCCAAGCCGTGCTCGAGATAGACACTCTCAAACCGACCAATAGCTCAATTTGTCTGTGCGAATTTCGGCGTGAGGTGGTCACCTTTTGACATTTTAATTAGGGATGGCGGGTTTGTGGGAAGGATTGTAGGCTATGTGCATCCGCGCTCATTTATTCGCTTTGAGAACCTCACAGACTTGCTACGGACATCATATTCCTTGGACTAACCGTATACCGCGGCTACTCTCAGTGTCGTGATGGCTTTGGACTCCCGCGGGGGTCACTCTGGCGCGTGTTGGTTCGCGATGGTGCGTGTCTTCGACGGTGATTACCGCAGGAGTTTCACCTATTCAAGGTGTCATCTACTACATGTATGTTGCGTCGTAGCCGTACGCGACATTTCTTGAGCGCCAGTAATGTCCTCCTTCAGCATCATTTGTTCCGCAAATCTGGCCAACATCCTCGCATACTACGTAGTAAGTTGCACACCTGTAAGGATCAAATCGCGCGCTCATCTCAATGTACAGCTTGGCAACGTCCGTCCATTCATTCCAAATGTCTCTAGCTAGCTGATTCTCGCTGTTAGGTCGATATAAGCGGTGGACTGTCGACGTTCACGGTGGCGTGCGTAACTTTGCCTTTCCGAATAATCTAGCAATCTATTACTCACACCGTCCGGTCCAGGCTTTCGGTGAGCATGGTTTGCCGGCTCACTCTCAATTTGCATGAGGTCGTGTCCGAGCCAAATGATTTGATGGTGTCGGAGCTTGTCAGTATCCAATTCGCGCGCTCGCCCAAACCGGAGGAAGCAGACTGAGCATGAACGGGGAAATGGCGGTCCTAAGTCCTAGCCGTTCACCTGCCTCAAGTTAGGGCTAATTGACATAGAAATCGGAATAAACTGTAACGTGTCTGCTTTTCCGGACTGGAATCAAACTTGTGGGATACTTCCTGCCCAACAACCACTGCGCCCCACCGCAGGCAGCCGTATCGATCAGGCATGAGCGGGTCGAAAATCACTTTCTAGACCATTCGCCGAAACTATCCTATAATATCTGACCTTCAACTGCAACGGAGAAACGAAAAGGAAAGGAAGCGTCTCCGCAACACCCTTGTGCATAATGAGCGCGCTCTCAATCTCCGTGGTGGAAAGACGATGGCTCGATACGTTGATCACGTCTGCGTCGAAAATCAGTTCAACGAAAAGTCGCCGGAAGAAAGGAAGTGCAAAATCGCCGGCCGAAAGAAAGATAGAAGCAATGCAACGCACCATCCACCCGGCCCTTTATCCAGATATACCCGTCCTCGCCCCGCGCAGCGCCGTCGCCCGTATAGAAAAGCCCGGGATAGGGCTTCATGTACGTGTCAAGGTAGCGCGCGTGGTCTTGCCAGATCGTGTGTGTGATGGAGGGCCACAGCGTCTTGAGCGCGAGGACGCCCTCGGCGGTGCCATCGAGTTCCTAGCAGTGCGTCGGTGTTTGTGGGAAAGAGGAGTAAACGCATTCGGGGAAGATAGAGGTTGAATAAAAGCGAGGATGTTCCACAGTAAAGGAGCATTTTTTTGTTGTTGGTTCGTTTTTAAGTCGAGGCCGAACGGGGGAAAAGGCACGCGTAGACAGACAGACAGACACCTTCCCAGAAGCCCCATCCAAAATCGCGGGCTCGTGCCCAAAGAACGACACCGTCGCGGAGCCGGGCTTGGTCGGGAGGGCGCCGGGAACAGCGTGATGACGTCTCAGTTTGCCTGTATTTCTAGAAAACAGCATGGGTGCGGAGGGGCAGGTAACCGTGGAACGACTTGTCTGGCTATAAGGGCGTCGAAGGTGCGTGCCAAGAACGCGGGAATGAATTTATGTTGGAGAGGCTCTCAGCCTGGGGTTGGAAATGAGGCAAGGGGGCTCGCAGTCGGGAGGGTGAAAGACACAAATGTATGATGAATTGGAGCCCATCAAGCAATCGTAAATGAGCCGCTGCATGTACATGAAAGTGCGGCAAGTCTACTCATCGTCATACTCATGATCACTGAACTCGTACGGAAATTCCGTAGGAACCTCGAGGAACCCACACTCTATCAGCGCATCTTCCGTCTGCGCCTCCTTCTCCGGGCACGGCAGCACGCGCACCAGCTGCTCGGGCCTGCGGTTGCGATGAAAATCCTCGACGCTCGCAAAGCCGGGTCGAAAAACGTGCAGGCAATTTCGGCTCAACGGAGAGTCCTCGGTGAAAATGTAGAAATCCTTCTTCCCTTCCGCGTCGCACGGCCCAGCAATGGTGAAGATGAACGTCTCCTGCGGATGGTCTGGGATGTACGCGACAGGGATGATGCACCCTGGAAGGTCAAAGTACATTCGAATTATGAGGCCCGCGACCTCGACGCCGTAGTCCTGGGGCGAAAGGTAGTGGCCGACACAGGCCTTATTCCATTCGACTGAAAAGGTGGTCTGAGGGGGCGGATCGGTGTCTGGAGCGGATTCAAAGTTCCAGTCATGGGTGTCGATGACATACTTGTCGGGTTGTGGGGTCAGCCAGGCGGCGGGAAACCCCTGAAATAGTTAGACGGGGACTTTCGTTGAGTATGCAAGCCATACGGTGTTTTGGCCCTCAGGCGCGACCGCTTGGAGTTCTGCGACAGTCTTCAAAAAGATGAGGCGGGTCAAAGACAAAAGGTAGGGTATACCCACTTGCGACATGATATCAGAAAGCAGGATGCGAAGATTGGTCGAGAGATAAGGATGCCGATCTGCCGAGACAAGTTGCCAAATCGGGTGCTTACGTTTGAGGAGGCCTCATCATCGGCATAAGCCGCCATCAAAATGCTCTTCTCTCTCCTTATAAAATGAAGCCTTTAAACTCCGCTCTAGGAATTTTCGCCCCCAACTTTTGGATTCTACTAACGTTTGACAAACTGCGCAGCTTGCTCGGCCTTCGGATCCAAATCTGGCCACATCTCTTTATTCCGCTCCGGTATACCGTAAGGACCTGTAAGATTACGGTCCGTATACGGTATTTGACGGCCGTTAATCGAGTACGCTTCGATTTCGAAACGGTCCCGGCGCGGCCTTGATTGCCCTGTGCGGTTCGTGCCACCATTCGCCAAGGGAATCTTTCAGATGGGCCCTCAGTCAGCAATGGGTCAGCACAGGACGCGCCCCGTAAATTTTAACCACTGAGGGCGCCTCTGAGACGCTTTCCAGTAACATCCCAAGTTATTCTCGCTGAAATCTCGAGCATCTGTTGACAGTTCCTCATTAGGAAGGTGAGTTCATTATAGTTTCTGAAATGGCTTTCAAGGTCTCAATGCGATTCTCAAGTCCCCGGGCCAAGACACCCACTCAATCGACTTCGCTCCTTGTATTTTGCAGAACTGAATGAAATTATGGACCTATCGAATTTATTTCAGTACTTACGGTCGTATTACGGCCGTAATGACCGTATCGTATCCGTACCGTAACCGTAAGACGCTCGCAAAAACTCATTACGGTTACGGTTACGGTATGGTGGGCACCCGTAAGTCGCCGTAATTATTACGGTGGGGATCCCTACTCGGAATCCGCTTTAACAAGTATCTAGATCTGTGTTTCAATCCAAATTCACACTCAGGGGGCTGCGAGGCCGCAAAACGGCCGAGCGGCCGCTTGTGTATCATGTTATGACCTAGAACAGAAACAGCGTGAACGAATGGAGCAATACTATCCTCCCATTCGGTTTCTCCTCCTCTTCTTCAACGAATACATCTCGTCATCGCTATGAGCGTAAGTAAACGGTCATAGGCAGCGGGACTCGCGATGCACTATAGTGGTTTGCGACCCTCCAGTAAAGCAGGAACAACTATCGAAACGGGGGTTATCTACTTCGCGACTGCTGCGTCCTTCTACCTTTCACTTTGGACGGACCAAAGCCTCAAGCGCCGTGGATTCCTGGCTGAGATTAGCGGACGATGTGAGTGTGCAATTCTTTCGTGCCATTTTCTGAGCGAAACATAAATAGTTCGGGGAATCCACCGCTGCGGCCGCAACTACGTTGCGCCTGCTGTGGGACCGGCCCAAACTCCTCTGCGAAGATAGTCATGAGGACCCCATGTGCGTGGACGCGGAGAGGAGAGCACCAGGTCTGCGTTCTGCTCTTCGTCCTCTTCAACGAAGTGCTCATTCTCATCCAGAATTCATTGTGGACGGTCTGCGATTTGCGGCAGGCTTGATTAATGATGGTCGGCTTCATGCCCTCAACCCGTGCAGTGGTTTCTCCGAGGCGCCTGGCCACTGCCACTTCCCGCGCGTTATGATCAGGAGGGTGGGGCCAAATGTCGGTACATATCCCTTTGCGTCGTCTTCGATCCCTTATCGCCTTGTTCTAGGGAGATTCCAAACACCTCAATGGCTATGGTCGGACTTAGGGTTCTGACTATTATGCATTCGAGTTACAGCTCACACGGATTTCATTACTGACGAAATCGCGTGGTCCGTGACCGGGTTCACATAGTAGTTGAGTCGAATCCCCTTTGATCGTAATCCGATTGGTGCACTGACCGCCCAGCTGGTTAAGTCGAGAGCTCGATTCGCGATGCAAATCTGCGGACCCCTGCGCTGCCTTGCAAAATGATGTTCGTGCATCTACGATCAACTGATTTGCCGCGGCCGCTGGGGAACCTCGGTAGATCGAAAACAACCCTGGGCCGGCTTCTGTGCAGCTGCACCTCAATTAGTTGACGTGGGCGCGCGTTTATGACGCCGGAATTCCGCATGATCCAGGTTTTTCTGTCCTGTCGGTCCGCCCGTCCTATCTTGAATATGTCAACTATTCAGCCAATGCTTGTGCCCTAACGTTGAGAGCTGCACGCAGAATATCGGAGCCTGTCCATGAATCAGTGCCGATTGGGGTGCAGAAAGAGATAACGACGTAAATGATACATTGATCATGCCATCTGCTGGGTGCGTGCCTTGTTCGGAACTAAAGTACTTAGAACAACGGCCTGGACATGGGGAATAGTCCAGTTCCTGTACTCTACTCCAATGAATAATTCAGAGAAAGGGTCTTCACAGCCTCTGTGAGCTATTCATTTTCCGCACAAGACATCTAGAACTCACCTTCCCCAGCTTCAGGCCGCTGTGGGAGGAAAAAATACTCAAATCGCGACTCCGAGACAGTGGGGTCCAAAGAAGGCCGCAGGCCGTCCACCTGATAGTGCTACGAAATGGCAATGTTCACTTTTCAAGCTCTACATTTCTCGGCGAATTGGGAAGGATATTTTGACTGTCTGCAGTTTAACTCTTGAGGGATAACCAGGAAGCATATAAATACGGGTGAGAAAATTCCTTATAGAATTCTCCTGGTTTTTTGTTTGAATCTCCGGCAAAAGATATCTCCATCTACGTCCCTATTCAAATTTCAACTCTGAGTCCAAACAAGGAGGGAGACGGCCGAAGCGTATAAATATGTGAGAGAAAAAGAAGAATGAATGGGGTAAGGTGAGATAACGATTGGGGCAATTTCGGCGTGACAAACAGGTGCACTCTGATTCGAGGCATCTCGATAATATACGAGTAATGTAATCTGCTGGGTGCGTGCCTTGCTCGGAACTAGACTAGAACAACGGCCTGGACATGGGGAATGGTCCAGTTCCTGCACTCTACTCCAATGGATAATTCAGAGAAAGGGTCTTCACAGCCTCTGTGAGCCATTCATTTTCCGCACAAGACATCTAGAACTCATCTTCCCCAGCTTCAGGCCGCTGTGGGCGGAAAAAATATGCAAATCGCAACTCCGAGACAATGGGGTCCAAAGAAGGCCGCAGGCCGTCCACCTGATAGTGCTACGAAATGGCAATGTTCACTTTTCAAGCTATACATTTCTCGGAGAATCGGGAAGGATATTTTTGATTGTCTGCAGTCCAACTCTTGGGGGTTACCCAGGAAGCATATAAATACGGGTGGATAAACTCTTTATAGAATTCTCCGGGTTTTTTTGAATCTCCGGCAGAAGATATCTCCATCTACGTCCCTATTCTAATTTCAACTCCGAGTCCAAACAAGGAGGGAGACGGCCGCAGCAACCAGGAAGTGTATAAATACTGGTAAAAATGTGGGGACACCTCATGTTCGATATGACTCCCGCCATGATAAAACTCCCCGAAACACTATCATCGTGGCCGTGGCTTCGCCTGGTAAATCCTCACTACCAAGAAGTTTCTGCCGCATCCGCGCAATGGGTCCAGGCCTTCGGTCTTTTCAACTCCAAAGCACAGACGGCCTTTGATCGCTGCAACTTTGGTATTCCCCAGCCTTGCTGGTGAATCTCAGCTTCTGACCTTTTTTCAAAGGGCTACTGGCGGCGCTGGCTTACCCTCGGCTCGATAAAGGTGTGTCAGTAGCGAAAAAAAGTTAATCAACTCATTGGTGCTTTAGAGCGTCTTCGCAGCGCGGCCGATTTCATGGCGGCGCTCTACTGTTTTGACGAGTACACTGACCAGGGTGACGAAGTATTTGTTCGACAAGCTGCGGAGATTGTAAAAGACGCTCTGAGGAACCCGTTTAAACCTCGACCTGCAGGGGAATTCCCGATTGGGGAGATATTCAGACAGTAGGCTACTGCGTCAGTTATCCAGCCTATACTCACAAGATCTAGGTTCTTGGCACGTACGGTCTCTACCTGCACACCAACCGTACAAGAGCGCATCGTCGAAACTCAATGCCTAGCGATGGACGGACAGCTACAGCAATGCCTTGATCGTTACAATAACTTCGCTCGCAATAGTGAAGGCTACCTGGCTATTCGTCTCCACTCGAGTTCCATGCTACCCTCGTATGCAATAATGGAGCTCGATATCAATGTATCAGACGAAGTCCACTCCCATCCCATCCTCGAGAATCTGCGCATATGGGGGTTCAAGCTTATTTGCATCGACAATGTGAGGACACATCGCTGTCGAATCTACACGTCGTTGACCACATGCACAGGATATCTTTTCTTATAACATTGAGCGCGCCCGTGGTCAAGCCCTGCATAATTGGGTTACATTGACTGCGCTAGAACGCAACATCGGGATCCAGGAAGCCGTTGACTATCTCGGCACCCTGCACGACCAAATCAAGGCTAGTTTCCTGGACGTCGCGCAGAACCTTCCGTCGTGGGGGGAGCCGATTGACACCGAAGTCCGCCGATATGTTGACGGTATAGGGAACTGGGTTAGGGCAAACTATGAGTGGAGTTTCGAGAGTCGGCGGTATTTCGATACCCATGCAGCAGAAGTACGCAGGACGCTGCAGTTGACCATGCTGCCGAAGGTAGCAGTCGCAGACTCGCAGAACCATTGGGTGGGGGAAGCCGGCGATGTTGTTCCGGGTCTCGATACCGCACAAAACCTTCTCCCAGAGGCGGGTTATTTGACTACTAACGTCGCCTGAAGCCGATTTATTGAACTTACTGTTGGAAATGAGATCGTCGCGCGCCGCGTTGCCTGGTCACCTTACCTACCCCTCTATGCGTCGCACAGCTTATCCTTTATATTCAGCTTGTATTCCTGTATCTCTGTTGTCTCTCGTATCTCCCGCGCTCGTGTCTCCGCGCCCCGAATACACATTCCTTGCGACTCACCTTTGGTGCGACATCGACTTCACACTTACTGCCGTACCGGGTAGAGGGGAGTGGGGGTCTCGGGCGCCCTTATTTTATGCCGTTTCAAATGCACTTTTAATGTTCCCCACCTATTTTGGTGTTTTCCCCAACTTTTATCGGGAATTCAGTGACTTTCCCCACAACTTTTCAGCTTTTTGGTATTCAATATAAGGTGGGGATATCTCGTGGTTTTCCCCTTCTTTTATTGCCCAAGTTGCATTTCACCAACTTTTGGTTCACACTTCACCAACTTTTTTGGTTCGAAAATTTCCCCACAACTTTTGGGCTCAAAATTGTTTTATTGCTTAAAAGGGAGTACGCCGCGGCCTGTAAAGCCGTTCCATAGGTTCCGCCCTGGATATTCACATCCGCACCATGCTGAATGAGCGAGCGAACCACAGAGTGTGGCCTAGAACGAAACGGCGTGAAAAAATAGAGCAATACTATTCTCCCATCCGATTTCTCCTCCTCTTCTTCAACGAATATGTGTCGCCATTACCATGAGCGTTCCCCTCCCTTTTTAGCCTCATCTCGGACCTAACCAACACGCCGAAGCTTCACTCAACCGTGTGTTTATACCGCCTCAACCATGCGGTCGACTGGTAGACTCATGCACGATGCAGGATAAATTGTTGGCCTTATGCACAACCCCGGCCCAAATCACCAGTAAAATACCGTTCTCTCTGAGGACCCAATTGAGAGAACAGTGGCAATCCTTGCCAGAGGCGTTCCAAGTGGGGCTGAATGAAGCAAGTCAATTATCGCGCGCGCAAATGTACATTATGTTGCATGGTCAGGGTCTTCCATGACCGATTCTGCTCAGGCGACACGGCGCGAAGATGCTTCCCGGAAATTTTATTCGCGTGCGCGTCAACTCTGCGTGTAATGAAGTCGATATATATGATACATTCGGGAATATCGGTGAGTATCTTCATTTTGTGCGACGTTCAGAGATGCTGAGTTTTTTTCAGGCTATATTCTAGCTGCCCACGTCTCTACGACGCTGATTCCTACATTGATGTTGGCACGTCCCGGAAGTCTTTAGACGGCTCTTGCTCTTATGCCGCCAGCTCTGCGTACTGGAGAAACAAGATCTGAAGCTTCCTTTGGTCTTGCGAGCGACTTAGGTAAAAGACCTCGGTGCGAATCCCGACGCAGGGAAGACAGGGTGGCTGTATGGCTCGATAGCCTTCGACTGCAATCTTGCCGGGGCGAGTCCTATCGAACACAAAGCCTTGCTAGCCACAAAATCGGCGATGCTCGTGTGTGAATGGAGTCGAGCAACAGAATCGTCACCCATGATAGATTAGGGATATGACTTAGAATGGGCGCAGTGCGCCGAGACCATTCCCCTTGCAGGGTGCGTTTGTCAGAATCGTAGTCTATTGATAACATGCTCAGCTGAACGTAGGGCGGCAACTGTGATGAACTCTCGCGTTCCCGGGACTAATATCGGTGAATTAATATCGGTGAATTTCAACTGAGGGCACTCGCCATACTGACGGTGCACAAACCACCCAGCCTTCTCTCGGAGCGGGCAACGATCTTTCAGTGGTTTAAAACCGAGCCTCCCCCAAAGTGATGTGTCAAAATTGTTGCACTGTCGCATTCAACTTTAGTGGCGCGGAACTGGTCCATCTCGCATGCACAATTCTTGGCAAACCCCCGAGGGGTCAACTCGGCAGCTTGGGCGATCCGAATTTCCACAGCTCTGGGCGTCTTGCTGATGGCGAAACTCGCGTTCCCTGGAACGCTCGATTAATCCGATACACATGGATTACAGTCATGGAGGCGAGCGACGGAAAATCCTTCGCCTTAGCTGGCCGCGCAAAAATTCTGGTCGATACTGCACCTCAGCGGCAGAGGACGACCCTTGTTCCTGGGAACAACCGCATCGTAATTTCAAACTATACAAAGACCCCACAACAAAAATCCGTAACGGTGAACGAAATACAGTTCAACTTTCAGGAATGGTTTCGGAGCGCGGGGGGTTAGATATGATGCTGGAAGATTATGAGGGGCTGTCGTGGGCGAGAGGACGCACCGCCGGCGCCTATATCGTGCGTCTCCGCATGCTTGCTACAGCTATCGCATCTGACATGTACTTGAAGCTTTGTCGCCGGATCCCGGCATCCGCAAATCCCGCCAGCACAAGAGCAACCCGAATAGCGCAACCTCAGTACCGCCGGAACGCCCCCCCCTCTTCAATCGAAATCCGCGAGGATTTCGCGACACCGTTGCTCGTGCTGCAGCTTGTAGCAGTTGTGACCCGCTAAACAACCCCAATTTCGGGGTGGATCCAATCTGTTAGTGGAGCCGAAATGGGGAGAGGATAACTGTGCATCAGATAAAACCGAAATGCTACGGTAGACACAAGGCAAACTCTGGTGGTCTATGGTGGTCCCTGAATGTCTACGGAGCTGGTGCCATGGGTAGCCTACTCGCGTCCGACGCAAACCAGCACCGGAATTTTGGTACGTTACTTGCGTCCGGGATCAGGAGGTTTCCCTGCCGATTAGCACCTCAGCCTACGAGTCCCGACGGAGGCTTACAATTCGGCTGACTGCCCGACTCGAGCTACTGTACCATGCGATGTCGGGTGCTGAATATTTTGCCACTGTGGAGATCTGTGCAGATCAGAACATTTGATGCGTATGAACTTTTGAACTTTTTGAACATTTGAACTATCAAAATATATGTCAGACGTCCCAGGCGCAGCTGAGCCACAGGAATGCCTCAGGATTGTTTGCAGAAAGAAATGAGATTTTGAGTGGAGAGAGACATAAGTCCCCTCGCTGCAAGCGCTCTCAGGCCGAAATCCAAGCCGGCCCAAAGCTGCAACGTAACTATACAAAACACAGACACTAATAAGTAGATAAGAAAAATATGTAGGGAACCAGAGACTGTTAATAGAATAGAGAGGGGGATGGTGGGTGGGGGAAACTAATGAGTAGGAGCAGGTAAAGTAGGTGTGAACGGCTACGGAGCGAGTCGAGCGAGTGAGCGAGTGAGCGAGGGAGGGGGAAAAGTGAGTGACAGTATAAATATTAGGATGACACAAGGAACCGCCACAGTCAGCAAGGTCCCCGCTGGAGTCATTGAGCAAGCTGTCAGTCACTGCTCGCGTACATTCCTCCGAGCGTAAACACATGCTATAAGTGGTCACAGGGCACAATGACTGGGCCTACGGTCGAAATGGCACAGTAATGTGGTATTTTTCTGGTTCAGACTCTTCAGGGAATTCGTGAGTGGCGCGACGCTCCAAAGGAGGAATTAGCAGGAATAGCTCTCGAAGGAACGTCCAGTCTTCCAAATTCTAGGACGAAGACTATACTCGAGGTAACTTGCATGGGTCGATGCACACGAGAGCCGTAATTTGGTATGTTACTTGAGTCAGGAGTCCCAATTAGCATCTCGAGTCGGCCTACGAGGGGCGAACAGTACTTAATTCAATTTGGCTGACCGCCGTCCGACGCACACGAGCGCCGTACTTTTGGTCTGCAGGAGTCAAGAGCTACCGATTAGTAGAGTGGGAATTCGTGAGTGACGCACCCAACACGCCGACACTCCAGAACATCAGGGCGGGCCGTTATGGGAGGCGCGGTCCAACATGGTAAAGGCAGCCTGCAGGGGTAGCCCACTACTCGCGTCCGACACACGAGCGCTGTAATTTTGGTATGGAGGACCGAAAAGCAACCCTGGCACCCGCTATTCCGGGAATGAACCCAGGACAGACATCTTGTACGGACGGCGGATCCGGCCCCGAAGAACGACGAAGTGAAACAGTTTTTTTTACGCCCCTCGGCCACTATTTGTTGCCGCACGTTCTGCGCTCCGTCGGTCACGCCCTCACCGTCCAAAACTGTATAAAAGGAGGAGGGCAAGAGGTGGGATCTTCACTCGAGCTTTCACCCACGTTCAAGTTCAACAACTTCAGCATCCTCAGCGTCACGATGAAGCTCTTCCTGCTCTCCTCTGTCTTGACTGCCCTCGCTGCCGTCGCGAACGCGACGTTAACCTGTTCGGCTGCGTCAGTATACCTATAGTCTTCCGCATCCACCCAATGGCTTCGCTGACTCGAGATTCTTCCGCGCCCCAGATGCCAGGTGAACAGCGCTGGCCAATACACCGGTGAACACATTATCTCCCTGCCAACTTTGACGACATCCTCATTGAAAAATGCACTGTCTTTCAGCGATTGTCGCCGTCACAGCCTCCCCCGTCCCACAAGGTGGTGTTAAAGTCGTAAGATTCCGTTTTGCTGTGTGTACGTGCGCGCGGCTCATTAACTCATTTATAGCTGTAAGTGTATCCTCACCTGCCATGTACTACAGATCCAATAGCGTTATTTCAGCATCGTCGGCGGCACCGCGATGCTCAGCACATACCACTTCAATGGCACCAGTGGTACCCAGACTGTCTCTATCCAGGCGGGTACGCACAGCAGAAATGATGATCAATTCTGCTCCCTTTTCTGATTGCAAGCTAGGCACCATCGTCGCGGCCACTGCTTCGGACGCCATTCCTTCGGACGACGGCGATGCGCCCGTCGAATGCGGATGCGCGGCAGGGACTCCTTAATCTGTGAGTGAGCTCAGGCTGCTTGCTGTTTTTTCGTCCGTGTCCCTGACCTCTCAAGAGTCGCTGGAATGGCCTCATCCCGAGCAAATCAACAAGAATCGGACCTAGGATCATTTTTTCGTCTCTTCAAGGTTTACATAATCGCGGGACCAGTAATGGGAATTCGTTATCGCATTGTCAATCAATGATATCCTTTGTTTCTGGATGAACTGTCTGCGTTTCCGTGTGAACAAACTGGTTTGTCCACTGAGTTGTTCTACGAGGACTCTGTCACGCTCGTTGAGCATACCACCTCCTCTGCTAATTACCCGTAGTACCTCGTCTACTTCCCCTACCCTGCCTCGCTTTTTCCCTATGCCTAAGGCTGCCCCCCTATACTACTACGTTCTCCCTCGCAGGCACATCGAGATCTTCCATCCCGACAAGCCTTGGGTCGCGGACCAGACCACAAGTGCTGGAATTACGCCGCGGCCGCGAGGGCGAAGGAGGTGGGTGTTGAGTTGTTTTTGTTTTTGGTTTTTTTTTTGTTCCATCCTCCCATGTATTGTCTATCCCCCTTACTCTTAATCTACCTGTCCTCCGCTTTTCTGTGGCATGTACCCGACTCGCCAACTCCTCTCTCCCGCTCTCTCGCTCCCTCTAACTCCTCTGTTCCTCCCCCCTCCCTCCAACTGCTCCTCCTCCTTCCCTCCTTGCTAACCCTCCCATCCCATCCCATTCACGCTCGCTCGCTAATCCACCCAGCAAATCTACGCCAAGCGCCCGGACCTCATGCGCGAGGGCGGGTCCATTCGTCACGCTCCCCTTCGCGCTTCGAGGAGCAACTCGGGCTCAACGCGCTCCTGCTCCCGATGGGCAGATAGGATGATAAGCGCGGTGAGTTAGTTCGTTAATGCGAGTTGGGTGTCCCACGCCTCGCTCGTGCCGTCTTCACTCGGGCCTCCATTCGTGGTTGATCTTGTCCGACTGCACGACATATTGCCAGACTGATACTGATACACCCAGCCCTACCCCCCAGCTCGATGCAAGGGGAAATCGGGATTAAAATTCCGTATGTGGGGGTCCAGGTTGGGCTAAAAAAACCTTTTAGTATATAAAATTAAGGGCATCTAAATAGCTAATGGATGACTTTCCATAAGCCTTATCTTATTTTGAGCTATTTTGAGGGGTGCCAACCATGCCGTCAACACGTTTAGTCGCAATAATTTAATCCTTGCTGGTTCCCATAAGCAATAGAATATGTTTGGCTATTGTTTTCTTTGACATCGCACGTGCAGCATCAACAACGCGTCAAACGCGTCTCAGTTTGTTCTTCTAATGCGTCTTGCTTCTGTCTCGATTTTCTAACACTTCGACACATGGATGTTGACGCGTTCATGCTCCAGCAGCATCTCGAGGCCATGGAGGAGAAGAGATGGTGGACGAGAGACAACTCACCGGGATCGCGACAGCCATGATACTACTTGGCGCCATCGAGGCTCACAGATTGCGTGCAGAGCGCCGGAAACCCAGCAGACTATACCTCTGCAGACCTCAACTTCTCCCGAATCCCCGCATAACCACAGCTTGGCAGGTTCTTTATCGGAGTCGAAGCGATCGGGCGTACATAACTACGATGGGTTTCGACGTGGCCACTTTCAATTCGATCCTCGCTGCTGGATTCGGTTTGGCGTGGAATACGACACCGATCCCTCGGGATGATGCAGTGGGCACAGGAAAGACGCGTCCAGGTGCACGGTCCCTAGATGAATCCGGAGCTCTTGGCCTCCTCCTTCATTACTTGAATTCGACGATGCGGGAAATCAGTTTACAACAAATATTCGCGTTGATCCCGAGTACGATTTCTCGATACATCACGTTTGGACTGAAGTTGCTTCTTGCAACCCTCCGTTCAATGCCCAAGGCTTCCATTTGCTGGCCCGGAAGTCTGGATGAATTTCGCGCCTACAACGCACTCATTGTTGCGCGCCATCCCCGCTTGACAGGAGCCTTCGCGAGCATTGATGGACTCAATGTCGCCTGCCAGACATCGGTTGATGAAGAGATCGAAAATGCGACATACACGGGTGGCTATGTGAACATTTCATCAGCTCAGTGTTGGCCTTTTCCCCCAAAGGTGACAGCATTAATGTGTTTTGTTGCGGCTATAACTTGGAACATTTAGGGACCGTCATTGCTGCCAACCTGAATGCTCCAGGCAGCTGGCATGACTCGCGCGTAGCCTGGCCAATCTATGAAAACTTAATACACAAACACCCGATGGTTTCTATCTTGTTGCTGACACTGCATTTCCCCGCGGTGTCCAACAGATTGCAGGAAAGATTCGGGCTCCCATCAAAACCGGTCAGCGAATGCAGGGAACGGCATATGAAATCCAGGAACGGCTTGCCTTTGACCGGGAACTTCTTTCATACCGACAGACTGCCGAATGGGGGATGCGTGGGCTGCAGGGGTCTTTTGGGCGGCTTCGTATCCCATTGGACATTGGACGACAAGATGAGCGCGGAGATTTACTGGAGATTTGCGTTCGCTTGAACAACCTGCGCGCGGAGTCAGTTGGCATCAGCCAAATCCGCAATGTGTATATGCCGCTTTGGAAGCAGACACGGGAAGAAGAGGAGGTATGGGTTAATTTTGAAAACATGCTCTTCGGAGAGCAACGTCGCTCAGATCGTGTCGCACGATTCCACAATGTGGCAATTACGAGTAAACCATTGTTTTACTACATATCAAAGACATTAGATTGGTTGTATACTAGGCAATCAGAAGGAGGGTATAGTGTTCTTAGGGAGAGTAAGTAGAGTGTACGCAATTTGAGTCCAAGAAAACAAAGAGTGTGAGGTGCAACAACATCAAGTAATGTTCAGATCAGTCTGCGTTGTTGGTGTCTAGTTGTTCGCAGTGGACGAAAGAACATTGGTAGTAGCAGAAGAACTGGGACGCCCATCTGCGCTGTCTGCAGAAGTATCGAAGGTCATTTCGAAAGACGAATTGAGGGCGGAAGATGAACTAGGCAAGGAGGGATGTCCCGAGGAAGATGACGAACTGGGATCCCAATTCTCCTTCTCCGAATCATCATCTGCGGAGATATCAGTAAACCATTCTATGCATCGACCCCCGTCGGATAAACCCTCTCACTTCGGATCTTCCCACCACCCGAACGAGATCGGGACACTCTTCCGCGATGTACTTTGCACGGCTGCCAGACCCATACATCTCCAGCTTCCATTCCGCACGGTCGCGCGCACGCTCAACATCATACATGCGGCTTTGCATCGCGATGAGCTGGTTTCGAAGGCTTTCAGTGGCAGCGTGGGCATCGCGAAGTTGCTGGGAGAGCGAGAAGAACTGGGTGGTCTGGAAAGATCGCTGGGAGCGCTCATCGTCGCGGGACTGTTGCGCCTCAGGGTCGAAAGCCTTGGCGAGTGTATTGACAAGCTCAGGGGCGTTCAGACGTGAGTTGCGGCGATGGGACGGTGAGCTGCGGCGAAGGGGAGGAGTAGGAGCACGACGTGCGACTGCCGTGAGGATCTCGACACTGTTGTCTGACGAGTTGCCGTCAAACTCAGAGTCGTTGACATTCCGAGTCCCAGCGCGCGCAGTAATGGCATCTTCAATGCGCTTCGCACCCTTAACTTCAGGGGGGCAATTCCCTGAACCTGTAGGCTTCTTCATTCCAGCGAGCTATCCAAGATAAATATGTCAAGTGGATGAAGCGAGGTAATAAAATGAGGTCGCACCTGCTTAACTTGGCTTCAAGCGACTTGCATTGCGCACTGGCCGATCCGACTCCTTCGCCCAACGGTTATGGCCCTTCGTAACCTCCTTCCACCCCTTGCTCCCAAGAGGAAGACGCTGCGACACAATGTCAAGCAGCCGGCTGATATCGCTGCCAGAGAAGTTCGGCGACCCCTTGGGACGGCCGCGTTGCTTGGGCGCTGGTGCAGCGTCGCTATCGCCAGCATCGGAGTCTGAGGAGCGCGAACGTTTCTTGCCCTTCTTGTCCTTTTGGCGCACGCCGCCAATTTTGGTGGCAGGCTGGAGCGATCGGATTTTGGAAGTGGTGGGAGCATCGAGATCGGAGACATCATCGTCCTCGTCCTCGTCCTCGGGAATGCGTGGGAGGAGACGTGGGTCAATGGGATGGTTGGAGACTTGGCCATAGACACCGATGGATGGGCGCGTGCTGGCCCAAAGTTGTACGCCTGCAGTTGATGGTTTGAGAATAAGAAAACAAAACTGAGATGGAACTCTTACCGTTTGTGCCTGAGTTGAATTGGAGATCAATGGCGGTGGCTGCTGCAAAATGTCAGATAAATTGACAGTAAGTTCTGTGAAACATACAAAGTGTGCGCCGCCGTGCCAAGATCCGTCTGGACCCTGGAACCATGCTCTCCCGTCGGCATCGTAGCGCATGCCCATCATCAGAGAAGAGGACCTGAGGGCGACTGTTCAAGAGCAACAGCAGGACCCAGCTGTGAAGGAGCGGTGGTCGGACCCAGATTTTTGGTGAACGGAGGGAAGGGCGCGTCTGGCATAGAAGAAAAATAAGAGTGAGAGAATGAGTGTGGTGAACGAGGGGAAATCTCGAACAAGGGAACACTCACCTTCACTGTGCACTTATATGGTTCTGCAGCTGCTTATCGATGCAATGAAACATATGGACTCAAGCGTTGCGAGGGATCCCTGAAGCTGCCAAGTATGGGTAGAAATCGAAGG